>JANFAM010000015.1:14262500-14305000 GCA_024362665.1 Prunus padus
GTTGGGATCGGCCCAAGCTCATGAGGAGTTGGCCTACTTCAGGGTCGGAAAAATGGAAAAAGTGGCTTGATCGATTGTCAAGCTTGTGTAATACGCAATGGAGGGAGGAGGGCATTTATGATGCAATCATGCTTTGTAAATCCAGTTTCACATTTGGCTGGTCTTTTGCTTTTGGTCATCTTCCACTAATACCATGAAGCCAAGGTTTGGGATGATGACCCCAACTCTTCTTGACTTAGCCTCCATGGTGGGTTTTCGACCATTTGGTTTCAACAAAAAGAACAAAAGCTACAAGGTTTTCATGGAAGCTAATGCTCAAGAAGCAAGGCCACTTACGCATAAAGAACATACGACTTTTCTCATGATTTGGCTATGCAAATATGTCTTTTGCATGGCGTCGGTACAAGTTACCTTAGAAGTTCAACCTCTGGCCAAAGCACTGGCAAAGGGTCATCGGTTGGCCCTTGGACTAATGGTGTTAGCATATCTATATTGAGGTCTCTACAATATGGTGTCAATCAACCCAATGAATTGTAATACCTCTGGGCCAATTTGATTGTTTCAATTGTGGCTTCAAGTATACTTCCTAGAAGTACAGCCAGCTCATGTTCTATTCGCTCGTAACTCTCTCCTTGGAGTGAATCTTTTGTCTCTCCCCCTTCCCGGCCTCAAAGGTGAAGATTACTTTGAAATTTTATACAATTGTGAAGGCCGCTCTCTGGATGAATTTTCTGTTTGCCTAGATCGAGAATCCCTGGATGTGGTGTAATAACCCAAACCTTAAATAATATTTAATTATTAATTTATTGAGGGAAAAGACAAATTACCCCTAGGATATTTTAATAGGTTTTAAAATTTACTTTTTGTTCGGGAAAGAATTTGGAGAAGTGAGCCACACTGTTACGTCAGGCTCGTCGATACGAGATCGTGGGTATATTGTGGGCTCAATTCTGAGTCGTATTGAAGAAAATACGATTAAAAATACGTGAAGGGAAAATGGTAATTTTGCAGGTCAGAAAATTTAAAAAAAACCTCTCTGTCTCTCTTCTCTCCCTCTCTCCCCATGCGTTCTCCCCCCTGTTTCTGGCCGACACACCCCTCCCCTCCATACCACGCCCGGCCTTCCCCCGCCTCCGCTGACGCCACAGCCGCTGGAAACTCGGTTTGGCCAGATTTTTCTCTGAATTTCAACCCTCTCGTTCTCTCTCCTCCGGCCACCAAATTGGACGATTAAGGTATGAATCTCCACCTATTTTTCATGCTCTAGCTGATGGTTGGGTAGGTTTTGAATGATTTGCAGCGTTGATAGGTTAATTTTCGAGTTAAAGTTTAGGCCAATTTTGAGTTTAGGTTTTGGGCTACTTGTGGTCCGAATTGAACATTGCCGTAGTTGACTTTTGTGTTCGGGAGGTCGAGAACTTGTTGCAGGTGGAAGGATAGCTCTTGGTTTGGAGTTTGTCCGAACGTCGAAATTATCGCTTTTTAACCACCGAATCTGCCAGCGCGTGTTCCCACGCAAGGGCCCATGCATGGGCCCACTTTTAGCTGTCATTCTTCATTTATAAATTATCCTTACGTCGTCACAAGCATGTAGGCGTGCTCTGATTTCAATTTGGATTTCGTATGACAGTCAAACGGATTTACGGTTATTGCGCGTTATCTGGGTTCGATGTGTTCGAACCGTCGGATCGGTTCCAATTCTTAGTATGTTGTTCCCCGCATTTCCAGGATCGTGTGGGATTCAACAGATCGTGAATTGGAGTCCCGGATACTCCGAAAATACCAACCCTAGGGCTAGGGTTACGGAAATCGTCTGACCGTCTGATCGTGCGATCGCGAGCAATCCGACCGTCTGATCGAAACCAAATTTTTGGGACATGTGTCCTAGGCATATTGGAACCTTTAGGAACTTCCTGATAGGAATTTTGAGGTCTTGGACTGCACCGAGTCCCGGGTTGATGTTTTGGGACTTTATCGCTTTTTGAGTCCTGAGTTTCTATAGACTATTCTAAGCATTAGAAAAGCTTATGTGGGCATAGGGTTGCGCCCAAGCCACGCAAATGCCTGGGGCTTACTGAGTAGGTTGTGGTATGGATGTTTACGAGCGTTCATGAGGCCCATTGATGGTCCAAGGAATGGAGGTTTTGGGCTGCTTGGGAGCACCAGAACCCATGCCCATTTCTTGAGCCCATTCACATGGGTAAGCATGAGAGAGAAGCAGCTCATCACCTTAGAAAAATAGCCCAGCCCGTAGAAAAGTATTCCAGCACCTCCAAAATATCCCAAAGATCTCCAGCACATGGTAAAAGCCTAAATCCAAGACAAGCCATCGTTAGAACCAAGGGGAAACACATGGCCGCTGGAAATGAAACACCATTTGGATCAACAGTCTTTACCTATCCTTTCCTCTCCAAGCTTTGATAAGAAAACCAAGGAGAAAGCAATAGGCTCCTCACCCAAAATGAAGGAGTCCAGCTGTAGAAAACCTTGGAACCCCAAAAAACCTCTGCCTCTGGATTGAAGGATTTTCACCAAACGGGGTTGAATTGAAAATGTAAAGAAGAAAGGGGAAGAAGACTTAGCATCCCCTCTGGAACCCTTCAATATTCATGCTCTCTTCTTCCAACTTCTTCCTTTCTTTCCCATAAACACATCTAGAGAGAGCAAGCATCACCTCTCATCTCTGGAACCCTCCGATTTCAAGCCATGTTCTTCCTTTGCTTCCCTTTTTTCTCTTCTGTCAAGCCACTCAGCAGCCTGACGAAGCTTTCGTCAAGCTACTGGAAATCTGCTAAAGCTACCTATGCTTCCATCTTCTTCCTCTCTTTCCCATAAACCACATCCAAAGAGCAAGCTTCATCTCTCATCCCTTAAACCTCTGCAATTTCGAGCCCCATTCCTCTATCTTCTCCCATTTTCTCCTATGGTAAATCGTTTCAGAGCTTGACAAAGCTTTCGTCAAGCTGCCGGAAACTACTCAACACACCCATTGTTATTCCCCTATCTCTCTCTCTCTTCAACGAACCCCTTTAGAATCCCTTCCCCTTGCCTTAAAAACTCTGTTTCTCATAGGAAATCACAGCTCTTTCTCTCTCTCATTCTAAACTCATGAATACTCAGCTCCCATGCCACAAGCTTCTCACGCCAAGCCAAGAATTTATCTGTAAGCGACTGTTGGTTTCATTGGTGAAGAAAACCAAGGTGCTTCCTAAGGCTCAGCTACCTTTTCGAAACACTCTTAGGGTCTGATCCTTGAACTCAGGCACAGGGGCAACTATCTCCATTTGCTCTTTACGGCAGCCCAACCTATTCGTCCAGCTGCCGAAAGAAAAAGACGCCTACAACTGTCATGCGTGTCTTTACCTTGTGTATGCTGGAAGTTGGGTTTGTTCTAGTGTTTGTTTGCAGCAACAGTAAATTGGGAATTGTCCCAGTTACAGGGGAGACTTTGCCGAAATTTCGATAGAAGTCGAATCGTCTATCCGTTTAAACTAAGGCTAAAGGGCATTTTAGTAAAGTGGATCCTTCGTAGGTTAGATGTTGGATGGGAAGTAGGGTTCATCACGGATTCCAAGGGGGAATCCAGGGCGGGTCCTGTCAACTTGATATCAGATCATTAGGTTCAATTTCATGAGGACTCTACACCTTGTGTGCATCCTTAGTATCGTTAAATGTAGTGTGTTTTGTTCTAAAATGATACCTCTTCGACGTGGATGAGCTCATAAGACGTTTCAGGTACGTTTCATAAGTCCATTTCCTTTGACACACGGTGAACTTTAACTTCCGGTTTTTAAGCTTGTTTGAGTTAACTGCGAGTTTTGGTTAACTCAATTAAGGAGTACCGATTTTTGGGGTAACGAGTTTTGTTTATCGTGCTGATGAGACCCTAAGGTAACTCTTGTGGTCACAAAATAGCTTTACCAAAGGTCTATTGGGTTTGTTTGGTTTGAGCTCGGAGTTAATTCGGTAGGGAAGTTTGTGGTGAATTTTCAGGAAAAGGTTCGGTTGACTCGTAGTAAGTTGGAGCAGGAAATTGTTCTGAGTTTAACCAAATGAGGGTAGTGGGGATCGCTAACTAGATGATGATAAGTACATCACTATTTGCAAAGGAACCGCTTGGGTTGAGATCAACAGTTTATTGGAACAAAGTTCCATATGACTGAGTACGGGTTAGTGGAGTGTACGTGTTTAGTTGGAAGGAAGTAAGACTTTTGAGCTTCTCAACTGATTCTTGAGAAATTCACTGGTGGTGAAAGTATCACTAGTGGAAGCGGAGGAATGAGGATATTCCTAAGATTAATTTTGTTCAAGTTAGGAACAACGTTGTGGTAGTAGCTGTAGTTGGTATCGTGATTAACTCGAGAACTAGAGAGGATCATGATAGAGAAACAGTTTGTGTGGAGGTTGGTTTCAATTGGTTGTCTAGGTTGCATTAAACTAATGCACAAATGTTTCGGTTCATTACACTAGGGTGTGTCAAATGGTTATGTTTGAGGATTGAGAAAGTTACGGTGTGCTGAGGACTAGTATGGCTACTACCTTGGTGTTGGCCATTTGCTCAGGTGGAACTGGTCGTGTATAAGTGTAGTAGGGGGAAATCTTGAGACTCATGTTTCGGGATAATCGGAGACTCATGTTCTAGGAAATTCAATTGATGAATGAAGTTGGTGGCAGTGTTCTCTGTCGAAGGGTTGGAACTTTCACCAAATTAATCGAAGGTTGAAATTCTTTGGGAAATTTGAAGGTGTGAAAGAAGAGGAATCAGAGAAAAGGTTAGCATACTTCAATAAGCTCGGGATGTTATACTCGTGTAGCATCCACGGAACAATAATGTAGTCGTGAGTATCCCTAGTCCAAGAGCCCAGGAGTCTCAGAATGACAATGGTGCAAGAAGATGTAACATCCCGCCCCGACATTCAATTTAATGTTCGAAATTTTAAAATGAAATGACAATTTTACCCTTAGGGTTTCTCCGTTGTTTAGAGTTGACTTTTTGTTCGGGAATGAATATGGGAAAACGAGTTGCGCCGTTGCGTCGGGCTCATCAAAACGAGTTCGTAGACAGGCGGCATGCTCGATTCCGAGTTGTAAAACTCAAAAAGGGTATAACAGTCATTTCAAAATTTATTTTAAAACACTAGAAAACTCGAAATTGCCCCTAATCCCACGCACGTGCGCCAGTCCCTCTCTCTCTCCTCCCCCTAAGCTGTCTCTCTCTCCTCCGTGCGATTGGATTTTCAGACTGCGAGTTTATCGTCGTCCGGCCACCAAAAGCCACGAGACCACTTCCAAAAGAACCGTCTCTTTCCCCTCTACATGACCCACCCCATTTCCCCGATCGAAACCTCGGCGTTTGACAACAGTGAAGACTGGAAATTCGGCAGAAACTGCCATTGTTGCGGGCGACAAGTCCAGCCACCATTGGCCACCAAATTGGTCCCAAAACACTCCTCAGCCTCCCCTCTATCTTTCCCACCCAAAGCTCAACTCGATTCATTGCCGGATTGTGCAAATCGAAGCCGAGAAACTCTTAGGTTTTCCTGTGAGAAAACCGGCTGTTCGAGGGTGTTGCCGGCCAAATTGAGCGTCGAGCCAGGTATGAAACTTACTCCACTCATCATGCTTGAGAACTCTGCGTTCGACCAGCCCATAAAAAATACTATCTGCAATGGGCAAATCAAAAGAATATGATTTGTGATTCTGCTTGTGAGGCACAAAACCTCCAGTTGGTGGTGGAGCACTCCTTTGCTCCTTTGACGGCCTCACAACAGTTTTGCACATGATTGGACTCTTCTGTGGCAACAACTTAGCCACTGCTACCTCCATAGCCATACATTCCATCGCCTCTTCTATATTTTCCTCAAAAACTTCCACTTGATGGATAGGATTATGAGTTTTGAAGTAAGCTGGTTTGGAGCCATACATTGGCTTGGAAGAGCTTTTCCTCTGAATGTCCTCTCTAAGCAGCAGTTCATACTTCCCCACCTTCTGAGCGACTTCTTGGACATCAATGAACTCTACATCATCAAATTTCATTCTCAAAGGTATTTTCAGTGCATTTTGTGCCATTATGGTGAAATGCTTTTCTTACATGGGGATTTTACATTTCATTCTCACCTTTTTAAACCTGGCAATAAAATCATGAACAGAACTGCTCATATTGTTTAAGATCAGTTAAATCATTAATAATGACCTCAGGTTCAGGTCTATAGTATTGATCGTAAAAACTGGATTCCATCTGATCCCAAGTCCCAATAGAGTTTGGAGTCATATTAGAATACCAAGTAAAAGCTTGTCCTGATAAAGAACTACCAAACAATTTTAATTTAAGGTGAGGATTTGATTCAATAGATACGCAGTGGGTGGAGAATCGCCCTACATGCTCTAAAGCAGATGCATATAAATCCTCTCCATTAAATAAAGTAAAGGATGGTACCTTGCCTTGGGAATGGTATTTCATCAATGTGAGCCAGATACGGCTTTTGATATACAGGACTTGTTGGTGTTCGGACACCATTCTGTCCGTTCAAAACCATTTGTCTGAGCTCAGCCATTTCATTTTGCATAACCATTTGGTGGTCATTGTTGTTTGGTGGTATGTCGATATCCTGATCAAGATTCGGGATTCTCTCTTCTACTTCTTCATCAAAATCTCTATGTGGATCCATAGGATTATAAGGCCTCACTTCTCCAGCTCTGCCATAGCAATCATTGTTTCCATTGCTGGCATTACTAGTATAGTTGACATCTCTTCTGGTTTGGCCTGCCTGTCTCCATCCTCCTTTTCCTCCGCCCCTTTGTCCATTTCTCATGGTCTCTAGGGGAGGAAAAGCAGCTACATGCTTCGGAGCCTGATATTTGGCCTGTGCTACCCCCTGTGTTGCTGGTTCGGACACTTTTTGCTTGTCCTTACCGTTATTGGGGGGAACAGTAGCCTGTATGTTCAGACCAATTACTGGTCCAGTGTTTGGAATATCCACAAGAGAAGGACTTAGATCGAGGTATCCCACTCGGTTGACCGTGAGTCTTCCGATGTTATTCCACCTTTCGGAAAACTTAGTTTGACTCTAGAAACTCCTCAGTGAACGTGCACATACACTTTGCGTCCCGGTAAAACTAGGGTTTTGTTTTAAAGTTCTCGTTCACGGTACTTTTGCTAATCCGATTCTTGTATTTTGCATTAGGTACTCAGGCTCCACGAGCTTCATAGGCGGGACCCTCTCAAGGTCAGGCAGCTTGGGATTATCTGTGAATGGACTTTGTTTTTAAACGAGCATTATTTTTAAAGATTGAATTACCATGTATATAAAATTGATTTTTTCGACTATTGGGATTTTAAAATTGTTTTTATTTTGGATATTTGTGTTTCATAAAATTATTGGAATTTCTTTTGATATTTGAAGTTGAAGGTCGCTTTGTGATTATAATATTGTTTAATATCAATTTATGGTGTTTTGTGGATTTCTTGAATTACATTTGAGATTTGTTTGATTTTTGATTTATTTCGGGTTTTGAATATTATATGTGTCAGGACTTGAGGTATGTTATATATATATTTATGTTGGGTTGGTTTGGTTGGAAGGTTGGGTACTGTGTTGTTATTTGAGGTGTCGGAGTAGCACCATGATTTTGTACCCTCCCTGGTTATGTTGCCCACACGTGGAGTTGGAAATTTTCGGCATGTGGGACTGATTTGGTTATGGTTGCTTTACTATACGTGGCGTTGGAACTTCCGGCATATAGTAAAGGTCCGGGCACCTTTGATCAGGTGTGCCGAAGGCCCTTGATTGGGTAGTCTGGGCACGTAGGACAGGTTTTGGTTTGTACACATGTGGCATTGGATATTTTGGCGTGTGTATGGTGGAGCGGTAGTCCCCCGGTTGGATAGCTCATCCCTAGACACAGGGTAGAAAGTTGAACCCTGCGGGTTAGTCAAGCGATCCCCACGATGGATCGTTTCCCCGGTACTTATGATGGTGCAAGGATTGGTGTTCGAGTATAGTTACACTTAGGAACTTTATATTTTATACTTATACTATTATCGAAGTTATTTCAGCTTATATATATATATATATATTATATCTATACTAGTATGGTTTGGAGTTTGGTTCTTTTGGCGGGAGTTGAGTTCGGGAGTTGGAGTCGGGTTTGGGCTTCCTTTACCTATTTTGAGATATCTTAGTTTTGAATCAAATATGTATATAAATGGATTTTACATTGCATGTTTTGCATCGTTTTCGAAATGGTGGGGTTATTATGTTGTTTTAAGTATGAAAACTTTATTTTTGTCCACTCACAATTTTCTGTTTTGCGCCCCCAGGCAGTATTTGCAATGAACTTTTCAGTTCAGCAGAGCCTTCCTCTCCTCGTGCTTTGACTTAAGTATAGGACATTTATGTCCCTTCTGTAAACTTTGAATTATGTTGTTTAAATTCAAATATTCGTAGAATTGCTCTGATATTGTCTGTTTAGGATTGAATTCATTGCTGGAGGCCTTTTATGTATTTGTAAGCATGCTGGCTGTTGGGATATTCGTGTTCTGTTGTTTTTGAACAGGTTGAAATTTGGGTAAAGTCCGTTTTTCAGGGGAGACTCTGCCAAAATTTCTGTAGAAGTCTCGGTCCTTTTCCCTTTGTCTAGGGAAGAGGGACTTTATTCTTTAGTATGTGGGCCCGACTTCGGTTAGATGTCAGAAAAACCACAGGATCAGTCTCGGGTTCCGAGGAATTCGGGGCCGGTCCTATCAAAATGCTTTCTCAAATCTCTTCGTTCTCAGACTGTAATTTTCTCTCTCTCTCTCTCTCTCATCTTACTCTTGTTTCTCTGGCTCTCTCTCACCAAATCCCACCGAAACCCTCCATCTGTTTTGGATTTTTTTTTCAATTGGGGGAAAAGAAATCATTACTTTGGTTCAAGGGTGAAAAACTGATGAGCCTCTCCAAAGTCTCAGTCATAAAGGAGAAGAGATTAAAGAAGGTATATGTCTTTGCATGTTTCTTTTTTATTTTTCGAATTTTCTCTAATTTGTCTACAGATGTTTCTAATTTTGGTTTTTTTTTTTTTTTGTGAATTGTAGGTTCTTTTATTGGGTTTTTTTAAACCATCGATTAAGTTTGGGGAGGGGTGGGGGTGGTGGGAGGTGGTTTCTGCTTTATTTCTGGAAAAAGGTTAAGTAAAATATTCATAGATGTTCTCTTGTATTTTATTCTAGTTTGAGATGAAATTTTTGTGTTTCAGACAACCCACATTTGATCTTTGTCTGTGGATCAACTAATTTCTGTTGTATGCTAGGGTCCTTGCTGCTCCAATCCAGGTAATCATTTGGGTATGGCTATTTGATTATTTGAGTAATAATGTATTTTGTGTAATTGGTTGCGGTTCTATTTGTTTTGTTTGATTTATTATGTGGGTTGTTTGGCTTATATGCTGCTATAAAGTAATGAATTATGCAGACATGATTAATTTGAGGTGGCTGTGCACATAGTTTGCAGACATTGTGAATGTGTTTTTTACTTTTTGGAGTGCCTTGTTTTAATTTTCCTCTTGAGAATTTGGGTTTCTGTTTGGGTGTGACTTGTTGAGCATGTGAAAATATTGTCAATATGATTGTCTCACGGATTTGGTTTTGACAATTTGTGGAATATTGCTTATCAATATGTGCTTGAGTTTGAAATATTGGTTATGGTAGTATGTTGTTGGAATTAGATAGTATTCTTGATATATTTGAAATATTTAAGAAATATGGTAGAGGGAAACAAAAGAACAAAAAATTTGTGGAGGGAGAGGTAGCTCTCGGCTACTCTCCTCCTCAAACCTCTCTTCTCTCTTTTCTTGTTTTTTCCATATATATATCTCTTACATTACATTTTCTAGGAAGAGGATTTTTTCCTTTCAACTGCTCTTTCTGCTGGCCCTATTCTATTTGTAGAGATGTTTCTCTTACTCTAGCACATGGTATTTCTTTTCTTCAAGAAGACACACATGGTCTAACCCACATGGCTCTATAATAAAATACACAGAATTGGACATGCCTAAGCATGCACACTTGACACTTGCATAGGAAGGGGGAGGTGGATGTTAGGATGTTTATTGATTTGTATTTCTGGAATTTGACTTATTGTTTTTTGTTCTTCTTTTTCAAACTACACAGAGTTGAGGCAGTGGTACTTCATTTTTTTAACTTTCTGGTCACATGCTATCGTATGAGTTAATATTGATAAGTAGTTGTCGGTTTTTTTCTTTGTAGTTACTGAATTGGGTTTATATGGAATTGGAAATTGGCACAAAACAATATGACATAATACATGAATATGCTAACCCTATATTAATGAAGCTGTTCGCCTAGAAATGCTTCTGAACACCTTGTGATGCCCCTGGCCACTGAGCAGGCTGTACTTTGGCAACTTAGTGGCTTCGTGTGTGGTTTGCTTGGGAGTCAAGGAAAAGGGCTGAGCTTGAAACAGGCTCGGAGACTATTCCTTGGAGGATGGCGAAATCCGTGCCACTACTAGTGATACTCTTCTAGTAGAAAGAGGGAGTGGAAGGATGTTTGAATTATGTCTGTATTATGGATGTAACTGCGCACTTTTATCTTTTCTTCTAATCAAAGCCACTATGCTCCAAAGAGGGGAATCTGGCTTTGGATAGGTTCTTTTTCTGTCTCAATGAAGAGGACTTTTGGTATCTCAATTATGGCGAAACAAACTATAGGATGGGGTGCGTTCCAGTCTGTTATCGGACTGGGAGCTCAATAACAGCTCTTTGCATGCAAATTGTCCGATGGACATAATACTTTTATTAATGATCAAATAAAAGCTTGAAAAGACTGAAACGAACTTAAATACAGTAAAATAAGACCAACAGAAACTAGAAAAGTGTTGTAGAAACATCAGTCTATCTGAGACAGTGTTGTATTGTCCGATGATGGCAGGTTAGAGATATCTGCTGCCAGAAACTGGCCCGTACCCCGCATATGGCAAGCTTGATTTGAGATGGGTGAGCTGGAAATCGAAACCAACTATCAAATCATACCAAGCGTTGCTGGCAGAGCATAGAGGTTACAAACAATGCCAGTGTTATTCCAATCAGGAGTTGTCAACTGGGAATTAGACATAGCTATGTGTTTGGGAAAAGAATAGAGTTCCAACAAGGAGTTGTCAACTGGGAACTCAAAGAAAGCGAAGGGAGTTGATTCAAGACTTGGCTTTGGTCTACAGAGAGACGCTTTATAAGAAGTTGAGTCTTGTTAACTCGCAAGTGCACGGGCCATTGGATAGTATAGCATGTGTAAGTACGAGGTCGATCCCACGAGGATTGATGATAGATTGATTCAATTTGATTCCCTGCACAAAATAGAAAACCAAAAGAGAATAAATAAAACAAGAAAGAAAGAAAAGAAATTAACTCAAGCAAATTAGTTACCAAGTTCAATTTATATTCTTAGATTGATTCTAGCTAAAGTATGATTAAGCCATGGTGTTTGGTCCTAACCTTGTATTCCTAATTCCCTAATTAGATCCTTCTTGTCGAACCTAAATTAAGCATTAGAAATCCATTAAGCAAAGAAGAATGTTTTAAACAACCAAGCATGTATCTAATCCATGTTGACGAATGTCCATACATACTCTTCCTATTCATAGTTCAATTTGAATTAATGCATGGTGTCTACTCTTAATTCAAACCAAGATAGCTAACATACAAGTTTTAATGGTGATCACTCATTCAAACAAGCATATTAACTTATAAGCATAATGAATAAGAACAAGAACTATAATTGAAACTTGGAAGCTAATTAAACTTGAAAACTAAAGAAAAGAAATTACATTACAATGGAAAATAAATTACAACTAAAAATCAAAATGGTTTTGTTACAACAATTGAGAACTAAAAAGAAAACTAAGAGAATTTGAGGGAGAGAAGGGAGAGGAGCTCTAGAGAGATGTTTGAGAGCTCCCCCCCTTGGGGTGTGTTTGAAGGTTAGCCAAGCCTCCTATTTATAGGAGAAGGAAGGCATCAAACTCACATGCCAATATTCTTCTTGGTTTATTTAATTCCTTCTTTTGACAACAAGTTGCATAGCCACCTCAAGTTCACATGGGCATCCATCTCCTTTCATCATTTGGCTAGTTCCCACTTGATGCTTTTGCTTTCTTTATTTCTTACACAACCTACTTCAATTATGACAATTAACATGCTTCTTCCCCACTATCAACAATAGCACATGCATAGCTACTCATGACCAAGAACTATCAACAATAGCACATGCATAGCTAATCATGACCAAGAACTATTGCAGTCTGCTTTTGGGCTCGTTTTGGGCTTGTTACTTCATTCTGAAAAATCTGGAAAAATATGTATCTTGAAGTTCTTTGAATTATCTTTCCAAGCATATGCAGCCCAGCTCAAGCAAAAATCGGAAAGACCTTAAAATGTGATTTTTGGCCCAGTAACGCAGATGCTGCTGATTTTGACCTTAAGCTGCCAAAACTTGTATAACTTTCTCTAGAAGACTCGGAATCATGAACCGTAAAATTCTTCAGAAACTAGACTTCCGCATCTTTCCAATGATGTATGGTTCATTATCTGGTTCTTCCTGAGTAAGTACAGTCCAATCCGTGAAGTTGACTGATTTGAATACACCGTTTTGAGTTAACTTGTCTCCAAAATGCATTTAGTGAGTCATAAGCTTATTACACTGAAACAAACATAAAATAGATTAAAAGCACAAGTTTAACTCAAAAACATAACCAAATTATAAGTTAGAAGGGTATAAAATGATATGTAATTATGCACTGATCAAGTCTAAGACATTGAGTCTTGGTTTTGAGACGTTGAGTCTGGCTTTTTGGCTGAAGTTGTGTGTCACGCTACCATTGGGTTTCCACATTTATAGATAAAGTAACCCACTGATGAAGGTGCATTGGATGGTATCTCGAAGATCATACTTGAACACAGCTTGCTGCCACTTGCAAACCTGCTCCTGTAGATTGACCCAAAAATGAGAAAGAAATCTTCCAAGTGAAGATTTCCTGATGTGTAAGGGGATGATCCTGCTGGTTGATTGAACCAAAAAATCATGGGAATAGCTCTTCCTGCACTTAGCGCCAGTGGGTTAGACTTCTTCTGATGGAAATAGTAGCCATACCGCAATAAATGAGGTGGTAATCACATTAATGATGGTGGGAACCGCCTCCACTTACTACGCTTCTTCCATTTGTTGAAGGCCATACTTCTTCTGATCTAGTGGGTCACGCCTGGAGTTTAGTGATTAAACTAAGCTATGGCTTTACCAACCTAAAGAAAATCTTCCTTGATTTGCTTGCGAAAGGAGTCTCTTTCAAGTGCAGTTTCAAACACTTTCTATCCGAAATGGACTGTAGCACTCGTGTTTGAATAGAAAATGTAGCATCGGGCACTTGTGTTCGATGCGCTGGTATCTCTGAAGTGCTTTGTTGACCACGGGTTTTGGTCAATGTTTGCGGCTGGCGGGCTTTTGGGCCTTGATGACTTTTATTTTGGGCTTTCACAAGTGCAAAATAAGCTCTTGATGTTTTGGGCCTTTTACTCGACCAAGGATTGGCTCTTTTAATTGTAGGAATTGAGCCATGTTAATTTTGGTACGAACAGAAGCCTTCATCAGTTAATTATCTGGTGTTGCTTTTATGATCATGGTTTAGTTTAATTTCTGTTGTTGGCTTCATGTCTATGTGAACATGGCAGGAATCATATTATATATCCATGTCTTTGCCTAGATGTGTACAATTTGTTTGTTTATTACTTGGTGAGTTCTTTTTTGCTTTTGCTTTTTCTTTGTAGATTTTTTTTATAGGAAACATACTTATAATATAAATTGAACTAGTCCTGTTGAGTTATGCTTTTTTTTTTTTCCTTCTATAATTTGTTGTTGTTGTTGTGTGTACATCATTCTGTTTCTTAAGGATTTGTTGGCTTTGTGTAGATTAAGAACAAGTCTAATTAAGGTAAGGCTAGCTCGTCAGGAGGCACCCTTACTGACGATTTACCACTTGAAGAACACCCTTAGGCAATAGGCAACCATAGATAGAGTTCACACTTCTCTATTATTATTTGTAAAAAGGTTTCAACACTTGAGACATGCGAACATAGCATATCTTGTTGTAATGTCATAGAGCTTAATACTTGGTAATTTAAAGATGTCTTTGGTTATTTTAGGATGTCTTTCATCATGGGTATTAATTTCATGTTATCTATACTAGCAAAAGAACTAATATATAAAATTTAATTAAATCAATTTCATATTATACTTGATTAGGAAAAGAATAAATATATAAAATTTAATTAAATAAATCAAAACTATAAGAGACCATAAGTATTATTCCCCATAATATTCAGCAACGATTCAAGTATCCTTCCTTTATGTGATACGCAACGACAAGCGAGTTGTTGGAAAAGAGAAAACGCAACAACCTTACAGTCGTTCCCTAAGACAAATGGTAACGACTATCTTTCATGTTGCATTTGTGTTCGAGCAACGACTTTAAATTTCGTTGCCTATTACATTAGGACACTGGTATAATGCAACGACCCTGGCAACGACAATTTTTCGTTGCCTATACTTTCAGGTAGCAACTTTTGACATGGGCAACGACATCCAGTTGTTACCGAATCCATGTTTTTTTTTGTAGTGATGTGGTTTGATTGATATTTGTGATGACATTGGTTATGATCTTTTGTGCCCTTAGCTTTCTTCTTGAAAAAATATGGTACTTAAGCTACACGTATGATAACATGGAAATTTTCTGTAATTCTTAACAAGGGGTAAACTCAATGAGGATAAGAAAGAGCCTCCACCTTGTTTGTGACCACTTAGAAGACGTAGGTCTTCATAATCTGATTAGGTGATAGAGACTACACTATTAAACTTAATAAACTCGTTGTTGTTTGTTACAAATAATAAATGATAGGATTCAATTAGAGACTCCACCTCACTGTGTTTGGGTTTAAGGTTCTTCAGAAATGGTTTCCTTTCTGGGAACATATTCTTCAGAAATGGTTTCCTTTTTGGAAACGTATTCTTCATAAATGGTTTCCTTCTTGGAAACATATTCTTGTGCTTCTAGCTGATGACAGATCACCTCTTGTCGATTCATATTTGTTTATTTGTTGTTTTATTAGTGCCCATGTATGGGATTGCATCTTGTATGATTGCATATTCATTATAAAACTTTTATCTCGTACTAATGATGTTCAAGTGTTTGGACTACTAACCTGGGAGTGAGGGGTCACATAGCGATGACCTTAGGTTTCGATCCCTTAAACCTCCAGAGGGTCTTGTTTTGATCTTATTTGGTTGGTGATGGTGAGTATTGTAATCGATGTTCAGGAAATGGGCACCATAGCCTATCACAACCAGTGTATTAACACATATCTTTATTTGGGACCGCACTAGATGAAAATGTAGGGTAATATGATCCAAAAATGGACGCTCTCGTTACCCGGTAACTAATGTTGCCCCGTTTTCTCCAGAGGGTAGTTGGCCATAGTGATCGGTTAAGTAGTCCACAATTTATACGGATTTCCAACAAATGTGTAAAGGAATTACGGCGGGAACTTCCAGGTATGCTCCATTAAATAAAGCATTTGTGCATGAGAGCATGAGACATGCTAAGATATGGTTTGTACTTGATTCTTTAAGTACATTGTGTTGCTTATATCATGATGTGGTGATTGTTGAATCTTTGATGTTCCCTAAGAATTTTGTTCTTTTTATATAACTCATCACTTAGGATGTACTTTTGACACTATGATTTCTGCTTGCAAACTTGTTGGGTTGAGGTACAGTCGAGCGCGTGATCGTAGATAGGTGATGCTCACCCCTATAACAGTTGTTTGTGCAGGGCACTTTTGCCGTTAGCTGTTCGTAGGATCCCATGGATGTAAGGATGGTGCATTCAAACTCATCTTCATTGGAATCCAATCCTTCAATGTCCGTACTCTCCTTTTTCAAAAGATCTTGTAATCTTAAAACTTTTTGGCTCATAAATAAAAAAATTTCTACTCATCCTTTGGTGTGTTAGAATTAGACTTTGTGTCTCTCCTAGGTTGGTGGACCTCCCACTGTTTTTCCTTTCTTGAAACTAATTAATTGAACATAATTGGGCCTAAACAAGTAATAGGAAGATTTAACCCAACATACTTGGGCTCACTTTTGAGTCACACTTTCGGCTACAAGTCTCCCACTAGGCTTTTCTCTAAGCCTATCTAACGATGGGTAGTATTACTTATTTATGCCTTGTGCTTCCTAAGAGGTGTGGAGTTATGTTGCATCACGATTGAACAATGTAACTCTATGTCACTTAGGGATCACGGCGCTATTACGTGCCCAAAACTCCTAGGCTAGGTTTCGGGGCATGACAATACCAGTGTAGAGATTTGCCACCAAACAACAAATTCTCTCCACCTATCATCAAATTACACAACCTCTCTTCCATTCAATTTCAAGCCTAATTCTTAATCAAAGATCAGGCTTAAATTTATCTCCCAAAATAATCAATAGAGCCACAGAAAAATCACAACTTATTTTCTAAGCACCTCAAAAATATCAGGGTCGCACAACAATGACTTCCAAAAGTAAAAATTGGTTGGCATCATTCGAAAATTTCAAAGGCAAGAAGCACTTCATTTCCTCCACTAAATAATGACATAATGGCCAGTACAAAGAATTGGGAAAAATCAAAATAATCACACACTTGAACACCACATATAAGTCATCCTTATTATAGAACGCCTCCACTCCACCGAAGAAGGCACCTTCCTACTTTGGCTTCAGGGCCTTGGCGCCAAGGGCGACTTCCATAGGCCTCCAATTAAGGGGGCCCTAAATTATATACATACATATAACTTGGTAGGCCCATAATACATGTGTTTTCTTAAGAGTTTGAAAATAAAAGAGCCCAAATAAAATCATTACAAGTTGGCCCACAACTAAATAATTAAATAGGTTCCAACAAAATAATAATAATTAAACGAGAGCTCAAACTTTTTTTAAAAAAAAACACGCTGAATTTAAAAAGAAAAAACAAGCTTCCTCTTCCCAGAAAAAATTGCATGCCTTTCCAGAAGACCTTTAGTTCTCCTAGTTTCTCCATGGAACAGACTCTCTATTTTATCCACCATGTTCTTCTCTGTTCTCCCAAGCTCTCTTCAATTTATCATTTTTCAATTGCACTCATCCCTCTTTTCTCATATTCTAAGCCTAAAGAAATGATTCCAATTACAGGCACCCACCTCCCTAACTTTAAATATAAAGCCACAATTTCAAAGCATAACTTAAACGTTTGTTTTGCCGCTGCACCTAGGTTGCCTACATACCCTTACTGAGGGATCAAGCCACACTTAGTTCGTCAACCAACAATCACGATTCAAATAATATACAATTATTTAAAGTAATAGCAACAATTAAATTTAGATTCGTTTTCAACTTCAATTTCCACAAGGTGTATAACCAAATATTTATAAGTTCCTTTACTTCCATGATTCACAACCCAAAACCATTTCCCTGTAACAACGCACATGTAATAAGCACAACTCTTTTAAAACTAACCATTTATTTTTGAAACTCAAATTATTTTCCTTTTATCAGTTCTTTCCCGCAACCATACCCTATCCAAGGCGTATGTTGCCGAACAACACTTTCCAAATAACCCAACTCAAAACCAAACCTCATTCAAAACTCCATACTTGTGCAGAGCAGTCTCAATGCACATGCTCAGAAAACTCAACCTGAAAACAAGTCCACATATGTACCCACACAAATACCCACATACATACTCATATAACAAAATCGACTTTCAAAACAAGATATCTCATAACCCCGATATAGTATAACACACAAACTCAAATAGTACCTTTTTCCCTTCCCAGACCACTCTCTTCCAAAAACACGTGCCCGTAAGCACAATAAGCAAGGAAGGATCCTCACAAGTAAAGAAGAATAAAAATGTATAGTATATATATATATATATAGGTATAACCACTATGCCAAAACTTGTGTTGGGGAAACAATCCAACCGGGGGATTGTTTGGCTAGATCACAGGACGACATCACATCATCCCGTGACTAGGGTTGAGCCGTCCAATTGGGGACTATTGCTCAGTAGCACACACGCCGACATCACATCGTACATGCGGCCAAACACAAGTCCTACGCTCGTAGATTGCTCGGCAAGGGCCGTCGGTAACACCCCGTCAAGGGTGCTCGGACATAACCACTATCCATCAATTCCGATATCCAGAACCAAGTAACCAAGTGTTGGGGAGGTACATATCATGGTGTATAGCATGAACCGGGGGAAACAATCCAATCGAGGGATTGTTTGGCTAGACCACAGGACGACATCACATCATCCCGTGACTAGGGATGAGCAGTCCAACCGGGGACTATTGCTCCCAGCCCACACGCCAGCAACACATCGTACATGTGGCTGCATCAAGTCTCGCCTGCACAGACTGCCCCCCCAATGGCCTACGGCACACCCTGTCAAGGGCGCCTGGATCATCCTCCCACACGCAGGCAACACATCGCACGTGTGGGTAACCTTTGTATTCTCCCACATGCCGGCAACACATCGCACATGTGGTTACCCTCTGTATTCTCCCACATGCTAGCAACACATCGCACATATGGGTAACATCTGTATCCTCCCACATGCCGGAAACACATCGTACGTGTGGGTAACATTCGTATCCTCCCACACGCTGGCAACACATCGCACGTGTGGGTAACATCCGTATCCAAGGGGAGGTACATATATTGGCATGCGACCCATAGCCAAAATCGAAAATCCACTTACATAAACCCATATGTATATATAATTTAATTTAATTTAATATAATCTCCCTTAATTCAATTTCCCAAAAACTCTCAACCGAAACCAAATTCCATATATTAAATAATAATAAATAATAACCCTTAGAAATCTCATATCCTCATATACATAGCCAACCGAACAATAATAGCATCCATACTCACTACCCAAATATTTAATTAAAGTTTAGATAACAACCCTTAAAAGCATAAACTCCAAATCCCACACATTCATAAACATTCAAATATCAAAACATTCGATGATCAGGGGCAGACCCAATTAATGACAACTGTGGGCAGCTGCCCACACTTACAAAAACAAGCTTTAACCGTATAATCCCACCAAAATTCACAATTTTTAATTATTTTTATGTCCTTTTCAAGTAAAGCCCCCAATGGCCCATTCAATATATACACTTTAAGCCCAAAGCTTATATTAAAAAAGAAAAACCCTAAACCCTATGTTAAAAAAGAAGAATAGAGATCCCATCAAGTTCACTCATTCTGTAATTTTGTGGAGAACTCAGCCTCCAAACTCGTTATTTGACAAAAGTCTGCAGCCCAACAAATCAAACTCGCTACTTCAATTGATTTTACAGGTTAGTACTTAGTTGTTTTTTACAAACTAATTTCATTATATTCTTATTTATATGCATTCAATTTGTACGATGATTGATTTTATTATATATATATATATATATATATATATATCTTGATGAAAAATAATATAAACTATTTATGATAGTTATGGAAAAATATTTTAAAAGAACATCTGAGTTGGAGTTGTCAAGACCTATTGGGAGAAGTGATGATAGTTCAAAGCAAAGTCGCATAGAAATCAATATGTCAGATCGTCATTCTGATCCTAGTTTTAGATTACAATCCGAACATTCGAGATGAAATTAGAAGATTCGTCGAGGACAATTGTAAATTTACTTAATAGACAATGCTATTAATATTCAAAGTTCGAAATATTTTTTGTTTGATTATAAATTGGTTGAATTTTTTTAAGCCCCAGATGAATGAAAGTCTGGGTCCACCACTGCAAATGATTCCATAATTAAAACAATATATAAACTCCATAGATCAAATTAACCCAATTTATATGCATGGTATTCCAATCTTTGAAATTAATGCTCAATCAAACGAAGTCGACTCACTTTCACAACCATTCAATCAAATATCCCATAATCATACATTCCATATTCAGAAAGTAATGCACAATTAAATCAATTGTCCAATCACTACCAAAACTTGTTAATCGACCTCAACCGCGAATTTAAATTCAAACCCTAGTTTCCGGAACTAGCGTGCATACACAACCTTAGAAAAGTTCTAAGGCCATTGTAGTACTTTTCAAAGGATGGGACAGCCTCAAAAGACCCGTGGTCAACAGTTTGGTCAAACTTCCCATTTTTGGTCAACTGGGCCAGCGGGGCCCACGACCTCTGATTTCCGCTCCAAAGGTTCCAATAGGTCCAACACAATTCAATTAACATGTCCCGAAGGTTTGGTCTCGATCGAGCAGTCAGATTACCCTCGATCGCACGATCGTACAATTATCGGTTACCAAACCGTAAACTCCTTGAATCGAAGTATCCGAGACTCTAATTCCCGATCCACCAATTCCTACACAATCCTAGAGTTACGAGGAACAACATAATTGAAGTTGGAACCGATCCAACGGTCCGAACCTATCGAACCCGGATATCGCATAATAAGCGCAATATCCGTTTGACTGTTAGACGATAACCAAATTCAAATCCGAGCATACCGTCGTGCTCGGGACGACATGGAGATCATTCTAGAATACAATGGGCCGCCACACGCGCCAGCAACACATGGGTGTCTTGAGAAAATTCCGAAGACGATATTTTCTCAAAAACACCCCCTCAATACGTATACCTACAGATCAAGCACATCGAGGGGAGTAACTTTTTTTTTGGAGACCGGCCAAAAACTAGCGAAGCTCGCTTTAAAACACCGTACAGTTGGGGAAAAAACTAGGTTTTAGATTAAACTCTAAACACTCCAAATTGACCCAAACCACCTATACAGATAGCTAGAGCTCGAAAAATGGATGAAGAAGCATACCTCAATCAACGGAATCCGTTGCCGGAGACACTCGAAACGGTGTTAGAAATCTAAGAGAATCCCGGTCCATTTTCGAGCTCTCGCCAGCGCTGGAGGTTCTGGGTTCGTCGGAGAAGGTGAAGGATAGGAACAGGAGGTGGAGCCGGTCATGTTGGTACCGGTGCTGTCGCCTGTGGTGGTTAAAGGAGAGAGACCGCCACCTAAACAGTTGCCGGCGCTTTTTCAATCACGAGGGAGGAGAGAGAGAGAGAGAGAGAGAGAGAGAGAGAGAGAGAGAGAGAGAGAGAGCGCGCGTGGGGTCTGATGGCAAAATTGGGTTTTCACTTGTTTTAAATAATTTTTTTTTGAAATTCCCAATATACCCTTTTTAACGGGACCCGACCCGAATTCCACCCCGGAATCCGCGCCAAACGCCGCTGTTGTTTCGACATTATCCCAATGTCGGGCCCACAAACTAAAAGAAACCCTCTTCCTGAAAAAACAACATACAAGGGGGTCAAAACTTCTGCCGAAAAACAGGCAGAGTCTCCCTTGAAACAAGGACAAACCCAAAAATTCAACCTGTTCAACAACAACAGAAAATGTATACACCAACAGTCAGCATGCATACACAAAACAACAGAGGCCTCCGGCCTTCAAATTCAACCCTAACGGGCAATAACAGAGCATTCTAAGAGTCAGCGGAAATAAACAACAGAATACAAGAATTAAGATCAGGGTCAACAAGTCCTACAGTTTTAGTCGAAGCTCGAGAAGAGGAGTGCTTGGCCAAACATTATCGAAGCAACGACTACGGCCTGGGGGGGCGCAAAATAGAAAGAGTGTGAGTGGACAAAAACAAAGCTTTACATACTTAAATCAACGTACTAACCCCACCATTTCAAAACGATGCAAACCATGCATATGAAATCATTTATATACATACTTGATTTGAAAACCACGATATCTCAAAGTAGTCAAAGAGAAACCCAATTCAAACCTTTCGAAGCAACATAACCTTTTTGTTTCCCCGAGGCATAACCTCCCAAATCGCGAACCCATATAGGTATATATAAAAACATAAATAGGAGAACTAGATAAACGTGAGTACGAAAGTATCATAAAACTCCATAAACCAAAACAACATTTAAAATACCAAAGATCTCGTTCATGCCAAGAAAACCAAACTCGACAACAATATAGAAATCAATTGTAGTTCAAATCATTTATATATATATATATATATATATATAAGAAATCAGTTTCATGATTCAAAATCCAATAAACATAACATAACAGGTACTGAAGTCAAATCAAGTTCACTGTTTCCCAATCTTCCCCACTCTCACAACCACGTGCTCGTAAGCACGACAAGTGAGGAAAGATCCTCACTAAAATAAATATGAATACGAAGGTACTACTAACACACGAAGGTACTAACACACGTGTACAGATACTGAAAATAAGGACCTCACCATCCCAAACATATATTTCCATACTCAAAATAGCCGCAAGCATCAAATAGCCACATATCATTCCATAATCAAATAAAACGTCATAACCATCGAAAATCCATATCAAAACCGTATTCAAATCTCAAGTCAAGAAAAGTCAAATCATATTAAAATCTCAAGTCCCAAAACATAAAGTCTCCATGAATAAAATAATATAAAAACTCCCAAGTCAAATAACTCAATTATTAAATATAAATCCCGAGAAAATCCATAAAATTCCCACCGTATCCAAATCCGTACGCGAATACCTCCAGACGTTCACCACATCCCATTCAATACTCAAAGATAAAATAATCATAAAATATAGCCATCAGGGCCCCACATACAAACCGGAAACCCAAATCATGCATAAACCTCAAATGCCAATTCTTTTAATATACTTCAACCAAAGTCAAAACCAAGACTTAAACCATTATCAAATCCCATTTTATATGCATTGCATTCAATCTTTCAAATCATACTTGTTTAAAAATAAAGTCCACTCACAGATAGTCCCACGTTGCATAACCCTAAAAGGGTCCCGCCTGCTGCGTACTCAGAGTCAAAGTACCTAAAGCGATAAATATGAGGATTATATTAATACAGTGAACCGAACGAGAACTTTAAAATGAAATCCTAACTTTTCCCGACTCAAAGTGTGCGTGTATGTACGTACGAAGAATTCTAAGGTCAACAACGTTCAAAGAATTGCAAAGCGACCTCGGGAGACCCTTGGTCAAACTTGGTCAACCGGGGCCTGTGGATCCCATGATCTCCAAACTTAGATCCGAAAGTTCCTATAAGTTCAACAAGGCCTAAACAACGTGTCCTGAAAGTTTGGTCTCAATCGAACGGTCGGATCGCTCACGATCGGACAATTACGGTTTACCTAACCTTAGGGTTAGTGATTTCGGAGTATCCGGGACTCCAAATCACGATATGTCAATTCCTATACGATCCTGAAAATACGAGGAACAACATACGTGAATTCAGATTTGATCCAATGGTCTGAACACATCGAACCCGAACAACGCATAATAGGCGTTGGTTCGTTCGAGGTTCAAACGACGTCCGAATCGAGATCCGAACATACGTACGCGTTCACGACGACACGAGGATCACATTGGAATGGAGAACACCGCCCCCTCGGCGACACGAGGTTCACGGCGACACGAGGAGCGCATGGGTGGCTTGATCAATTTCCGGCCATCAGAATTTCGTCGATTCAAGCTAAGATACCTGTACCAAAAGAATAGGCACCACCTCACAAGCCCAAAACAACCACGAACCGGCCAAGAACCGGTCGGCAACTGGCCGGGATTTCAAAACGAAATCTGGCCAAAACTGAGTTCCAGATCGCACCACCAGACGGCCAAATCGATCTCTACCAACCCCAAAAACAACTTAAGCACGAAGACTAGGTTCGAAAACATACCTCACTTGTCGGAGAAGACGACTAGAGACAGCGGCGCAACGCCGTGAAAAATTGGCAATTTTGCAAACTACACAGTCGCTGGAATTCGAGGTTTCCGGCGATGATTTTGGGTACGGCGTGACCTGGGCGTTGAGCCGATTCGAACGTGACCAGTCTCACGTCTCACTGTTGCCGGATGAGAGAAAATCGAGAGAGAGAGAGTCGGAGCTGAGGGAGAGAGGAGAGAGACGCGCGAGGGAGGAGAGAGTAAGGATACACACTTTCTGATTGGTCCGTGGGTATTTTATAATATTTTATTTAATTTCAGAAATGACTACAATGCCCTTTTTACGTTTAAACTCCAAATCGAGCGTGCCGCCCATCAACGAACTCATTTCCACGAGCCGGACGCAATGGCGCAACTCGTTTCGCCAAATTCTCATCCAAAAATAAAGTTGACCAAATTGCCCTTTAAATTTAATTTAATTATTTAATTCCAATTTAATTATTTTAAACCCTTTTAATTCCTTTTTAAATACCCATTTTAACTAATTCATTTATTTTCTTTTCTTTTCTTTTAAATTACGTCCGGGACATTACACTTTTTGATTTTTAGAGGTTTTCTCGTTCGTTATAACTCGAAATTGAGCGTGCCGCCTATCTACGGACTCGTATCGATGAGCTCGACCCAACGGTGCAGCTCAATTCCCCAAAATCCTTCTAGATTAAAAAGTGACTAAAGTTACCCTAACCCCAAGGGAAAAATTGTAATTTCACAAATAGAATTAAATTGAATAAAACGATTAATTTGGGTCGGGGATGTTACATGTGGAGCCCACATCTCCAATAATATAGTGCCATGTGTATTTAAAATACAATATACATTTTTAAATAGTTTAAAATTCATAAAATGTTGGTTTTTTTCATTTTTAAATTTTATGAATTTTAAATTGTTTTTTAAAAAACTCCATTAGTTTGTTGATGTGGCATATAGTGGAGCCCACATCTCCAATAATATAGTGTCACGTGTATTTAAAATACAATATATATTTTTAAATAATTTAAAATTCATAAAATTTAAAAAAGAAAACCAAAATGTTATGAATTTTAAATGAAAAAATCAAAAAAATTCGTAGGGACCATTTGTGATTGGTGCGTGAACCTCATGGATATTTTGTGATATATACCACGTCAGCAAACTAACGGAGTTTTTGACGGAACCTAACGGCATGGACCATTTGTGAGAACACATACTAACCTTGAGGACCACGAATGACATAAAAAAACAATAAGAATGCAATCTGATAGTTTCACAAACCTTAGGGACATTTTGTGATATTAAACCTATAATAAAATAAAGGGCCTCCTTTAATTTATGGTCATAGGCCACCCAAAAGTCAGAGTTGGCCATGTTTAGCTTCATCTTATTTTAAGTCTTTTCTCTTTGTTTATGCATGTGAAATGTTGTGTTGTTATGCATGTGAAAGCTCTGTTTAAATTTTTTTATTTTTTTTAATGCATTTGTTATGAATGAAAGCTTTGTGCAGACATGTGAAAGCCTTGTGCAGTGCACGTGAATATTTTGTAGTGATGTGCAATGTAAATTCATAAGGCAGTAGCATGAGCTTTTGGGCAATAGCACCTGAAGGTATATATATATAGGTAGGAACGCTCCGAAGTGAGAAGTACATTAGAGAACAAAAACTCTCAGTTTTCTCCTTCCTTCAACTTTCAATGAATAAAGAGAAATACATGCAGATGATCACTTTGCCCAACTTTCATTCCTAAATGATCATTTTACAAATCTTATTTACATATAATCACTTTGGGACTTGAAATTACCTAATTGCTCTCCATATAAAAGCATATCTATTAACCCTTTATCACCTCTTTTCTGAAAGCCAACTTCTCCCAACTCCTCTCCTCTCTCTCTCTCTCTCTCTCTCAGTTCTCTCTTCCTCTCTTAGCGCTTTCTCTCTCCATCAACCACCACCAATCTCTTTCTCCCTCTGTCGCAAAAACCTAAGCACCACTCTCTCTTTCTCTCTCTACAATCGATGCTAAGGTTTGTTGAGGGGGTTCTTGAAGGTGAAAGAGAGGGTTTTCCTGTTAAATACTCTCTCCCTTCAACAATCTCTCAGTTCCCTCTCTTTTCATGTCTTCAATCAACGTCTTTCTCTTCTCCTCTGCTCCTTCAAGGCCTCACAAAACTCTAATTCTTGGTTTCGGTTCCGACTTTTTTCACATACTTCCTCCTCATTCTCAATCCTCTCACAGGCAAAATTTGTGCTTTTCTTTAGGGGTTTCTTGGATTTCCAATTCGGTTCTGTGCTCAAAATGAGTGATTCTAAGGTAGGTTTTGTGACTAGTTTGTCTTTTTTATGGTTTTCATTTGAGAAGGATAATTTCACTAATGATATAACCATTATTTCATACATTTTTATTATCTTTCTCTTAGATTCTTGATATGTTCTTGAGTGAGTTTAGTTCATTTTTACTTAGTTTTGTGTTTTACTAGGTTTGAAGAGTAAAGATGGAAAAGTAAGCAAAATGAGAATTTTTGGGATTAAAAGATGTTTCGCAAGAGTGTCCTGTGCAGATCAGTCAACTTGACGGAATATACTGTATCAGATGTTGAGTCTTATATCGTTGGAAATATACGGATGTTAGCTTTCTGTAGAATTTTACGGTTCGTGTTTCGGACGTGTGTGGAGAGAGTTGTGGCCGTTTTAGTACAGACAGTTCGGGCAGAATGTGTTCTGCGGGTTTTGCAAAAAATAATCCTTTTAAGTTTAATCCTTGGAGTCCAATTTATGTCAATTGCATCTGGGAAGTATTTACAAGGATGTGGGGTTATTTTCTAAGGTCTGATCCTATATTTAGTAGAATTTTGGATGTTAACTCATCAAAGTCAATTGGAGCCAAACTAGGAAAGCAGAGTTACCGAGTCAAAAGAGGATTTGTTCCTTATTTAAAGAAGATCAGAAAAATAGGGTTCTTTTATGCTGGAGTTGAAGGATAGTCAAAGAGCCACTGCCATCATCAAGTTCTCGAGCATCGTCACAATCCATAAGTTTTATTTTATGTTTTCTAGTTTTTCAATTATGTTTTCTTTGAACATGAGTAACTAAATTATTCTCTAGGGCAATGCTGAAGCCCGAGCATGGATAGTTATGATTTTTAATGTTATTTAATGGATTCTAAGTTTCTTTCAGATGAATGCTTAATCACTATTTTTAATTGTTGTTATTTGTTTAAGTTCTTTGATTAATCACCTTAGGGCTTTGCATCAAGTAAATTAGAAGATGAATTTGAGGCAGAACCAGCAATATAATTCAATTAGCTTCTTGTGACTAAGTGTGGTGAATTACATTATTGCTTGACGAAGAATAATGGTTTGCTTGGTTCCCTTGTTTTCTAGAACGTAATGAATCCAACACTTGTTAAATTTATACCTCAACCAGGATAGATTACAAGATTGGGTATATGACCTTTGTCTAAACTAGAAAAGAATCTTACACTTAAGGAAAACGATGGTCTAAGTGCCTAAAAAGGACTTAGATACGGGAATTGTCATCTAAAGAATCGAAAGAATCTGTTGAATACATTGAAATCTAACTTGGATTGCTTGTGGTTGATTCCGAAACCCTAGGTCTTTATCATTGTTTTTCAACCTTAAAATTAAACCTTTTTATTCTCAATTGCTTTTATTAATTTCTTGTTTGTTTCATAAATTTTCACAACAACAATCTCTACAAATTCACTTGCGTATCAATTAGATTTAATTTAGGTATTCGAATATTAGATTAATTTGGAATCCTCGTGGGAATGATACTTGGACTTATCAAACGCTATACTACATTATTCTTGTGCACTTGCAAGGGTAGACCAACTAACCTGTGATTGATTTTGTGAAGTTTAGTAATTAGAGATATTGGAAATTTTGGTATTTTATGGAGAGAGGACGCGTTCGGGTAGACTTGGTGTCCCCCGATTCAGCGAGGATACGCGTTCGGGCTGATCACCCGTTCTTGCGAGGACACGGCTCAAGTTGACTTTGTGATAGCTGAGTCTTGCGAGGACGCGGCTCAGGTTGACTTTGTGACTCCTGAGTCTTGCGAGGACGTGGCTCGGACAGACTTCGTGTCACAGATTCTTGCGAGGAAATGGAATTGACAGCTAAAGGTTGGAATTGACGGAAAATCAAAGAATACGCACTTCAGGCTAATTACATGATCCCTGAATGTCACAAGGATGTAACTGGTACATGATATATGGAATTGATGGATAACGCGTCTCGGGCTGATTTTGTATTCCCCGAGTTCTGCGAGGATGTGACATGTATGATACTGGGCATTGACGGACATGATTGGGGGTACACCTGGGTGAGGAGTACTTTGAGATTTAAGATGTTTTTAAACAGAAATTTATGATTTGATCTTGGATACTTATTGGAGGGAACTTTATTATATATTTTCAGATTTATGGGGCAAAGAATGAGAGTTTTCAAAGTAAAGGATATTATACTATTTATAACTATTACTTGAATCATGAGATCATTGTGAAATCACTCGGGTTCATTCTGGTTTTAACTTATTGATTATAGTCGGGACAATTTAATAATTGAAAATATGTGGGAATATTAATTCAAGTACTCTCTTTTATGCATGCTGGAAGTTTGGGAATTAAGAATTGTGTTTTGTACAGGTGTAAATTTTTTGGGAAACAAGCTAATTACAGGGGAAGCTCTGCCGAATTTTGGCAGAAGTCAAACCTTTAAAAGTTGTTTCCTTGAGTTTGGTTGGAAAAAGGGCAATTTGGTCAAGTGTGCCCGACACCCAATAGGTGTCAGACACGCACAGGGCTCGGCTCGGATTCCAAAGTGGAATTTGGGTCGGGTCCTGTCAGAAGGTGCCGCAGAGACCAGCTGCGGGAAGACTCTAGAGCTCCAAAAAATCTTCTCCCAACATGTTTGGATTAAGGAAATTTCATAAAAAGGAGTTGAATCGAAGGAAGTGAAGGGAAATGGAGGGGAAGACTTGGCAAAATTGGGGAGAACCAGGTAGGATTTCTTGGGAAGAAGGAGCTTCCAGCGCCTATAAAAGGGGGCATCTCCTACCCAGTAGAACAACACATTGAGAGCGAGCACGCATCCTCACTCACTGCTAGAACCTTCAATTTCAATCCCTTTTTCTCCCATTTTCTCCTTTTCTCTTCTGGCAAATCATTCAGAGCACGACCAAGCTTTCGTCAAGCTGTTGGAAAACCTTCTCAAGCCACCCATCCTTTCATCCTCATCTCTCCCTCTCTCCCTTGAACAAATCTTCCCAAATTTCCCTATCCCCATACTTTGAACCTCTGTCTCTCACAAGAAATCCAAGCCTTCTCTCTGTAATGCTAACCTCATAAAAGCTCAGCTCCCATGCCACAAGCTTTTCAGGCCAAGCCGTAATATTGATATGTAAGCAACTGTTTGTCTTGTTGGTGAAAGAAACCAAAGTGCTTCCTAAGGCTCTACGAACTTTTCGAAGCACTCTTGGTGCCTGGTTCTTGAACTCAAGCACAGGGACAACTTCATCCATTCGCTCTTTCCAGCAGCTCAGGCCTATTCGTCAAGCTGCTGGAACGAAAAAGACCCCTACACTCATATGCATAAACATCCCGACAATATTATAGTCCCATACTCAATACCCAATTATTTAATACATAATATAGATACCAAACTCTCAAGCATTACAAAATCAAAGATATGAAAAATAATACTTCCATAATCCCAAATAATCAAAATAATCAAATTTACAATTAAATCACATATGCATGAAATTTTATCTTTTGAAAGTGATGACCATTTAAAACAAAGTCCACTTACTTCCTAATAATCATAGCAGAGTCCCAAGACTCGCTTTCACAATCATTCAATAATCATATATTCCAATATTCACAAAGCAATGCACTTTTAAATCAATTGTCCATTCACCACCATAACTTGTTAAGCAATCCACTTAATGAATTTGGCTCTTTCCATAATGATTAATTGATATCCTATTAGGATAAACACGGTTAATGGCAACATAATTGCCAAAGCTAGTACCTTCCAAAAGAACTTCATAAGATGTAGTTGTAATGAAAGCCAAATTTTAATAATGTTATGATTTGAGGTTGTCAAAGATATCAAAGGGTTGATATGTATAAGCTTAGAACTAAACTTGTTCAGTATATATTTGTGGAATGTATAAAGGAAATTTAGGACATTACTTCTATCAACCGACAAGCAATAGTTGTTTCTCGAATCATACGCTATATTCCTTGCAAGAGGACTAGCTTAAGATATGAAACCACAAATCAACACTCAAGTGACAACTTAGTTCCGAGAAAAGCTCCACGTAGTTCGAATTGGATCCGAGAACCATCTTAGAAGAATGGGGAGATCGTTCTAAACTACCATGAGAAAATTTATGACATTTACTTATATTAAATGGCATTAGACCATAAAATCCAAATTGAATTCTATGCATGTCGGGCAAGTCTGGACTCTAGTTGACCTGTCACAAGGTATCGTACCTATTGACTACCAATGGTCTTCAAGAGGAAGATGTGCTTGAAGGGCAAAATAGAATACTACGAAGTTAAGATATCATCATGACGATTACAATAATGTGAAAGGAAACACATGTAATTATTCGCACTTTTGCATCCCCAGCTGCTCAAAAACTTCTTTTCCACTCCTTAAAGTCACAACATTCGTCTGCTCCGCATTTGGATTCACCACAGTTTGGCTAGGCAACCTTCCTGGTTGGTGTTGTTGCCCCATCAAACTTGCTAACTGACTCATTTGGCGCTCAAGGTTTTCAATTGCTTTGTCTGTTTTTTGTTGATGAGATTGAGTAGAGTTAGCTAAAGAAGCAATTAAATCCTCAAGAGACTTACTTGGAGGTTGTTGTTGTCGGGGCTGCAATGGTGCATGTGGTCTTGCTTGAGAGAAGCCAGGTGGATGGTTATAGTTGTAGGGAATAGATTGTTGTCCGTTGTCTTGATTGCAACACTTTAAGTGTGGATGATCGCGCCACCCCGCATTATAAGTGTTGGAGTATGGATCATACTTTTGCCTTTGTTGCCCCTAAAACCCTCCTATCGCATTAGCTTGCTCATGACCACCTTGATCCATCAACAAAGGGCACATGTCCATGGCATGTCCCATCATTGAACATATACCGCACACCTGTTTTGGAGACACCATAACCTGTTGCACAAGATTAGTCAAGTTAGCTAATTGTAATTCAATACTAGAATTAGCAATTACCTCATTAACTTTCTCAAAAGGTAGCTCATCTCTCCTCCAAATTGTCGTGTGTTGCCAGCAATGTTCTTTAACAATGCCCTAGCATTAGTTGGTGTTTTGTCCATGAATGCTCCTCCACTTGCTGCATCAAGCATTGCACGATCAGTACCACACAATCCCTCATAAAAGTACTGTATTAGAAGATGCTCTAAAATCTGATGATTAGGACAAGATGCAACCAAATGCGTGAACTGCTCATAGTAATCTCCAAAGGGCTCTCCATGTTGTTGCTGGATTGCAGAAATGTCTTTCCTTATGCTTGCATCTTTTGTGGCCGGAAAATATTGCTCCAAGAATGCTTGCTTTACCTGGTTCCATGTGTTCATTGATCCCGGAGGTAAATTGTAAAGCCACTCCTTTGCCTTAGCTTCTAATGTACATGGAAATGCCCTCAACTTGACTTGCTCCTCATCCACATTTGCTGGTCTCATTCCTAAACATACCACGTGAAACTCCATGAGATGCTTGTTGGCATCCTCCGTTGAGAAGCCATGGAACTTAAGCAAGTAGTGAATCATGCTAGACTTGAGCTCAAATCCTCCTTCTGCATTTGGATACGTGATGCACAATGGTTGTTGATCCGTATTTGGCGTTGCCAACTCCCTCAAAGTATGGTTATCAGCCATGTCTTCTGGCGGTTCTTCCTCCTCTTCCGAACTCAAATGTGGTGGAGAAGATGGTGGTAAGGACACTGATGCACGCTGTTGCTTGGAAATTTGAATCCACAGTCTAACAACATACATGCCAGATATCTAGCAAGAGAACATTACCCTATGTACGCACACATGCGTGCATACATACATAAACACATATATATATATATGTATTAAATTACAAAATCTAAGGACCTAAAGAGCCAGACACAAAATCAAGAAACAACTTAAGGAATCCCTAGTTCTAGAGTTGGACAGAAGTATCTATGACGAAAAAAAAGGAAGCTGGGATCACCCTTTTTAATCATAAAAAGAATTCCATAACACAGAGAAACACAAACATGAAGAGTAGAACTGGGCATGTGTATGTGTTTGTATAATTCACAAAAAAGAAAAGAAAAAATGAGTAAATGCAACTTGGTCCTCGATTCGGAAACAATAACTAATCCATTAGGTGTGTCCATGAAAGATTCCATGTCACCCCAAAATGAATCCGTCGAAAAGAGCATGTATTCTTGAGAGTGAGTGTTCATCAGGGTTGGTCTGTCACCGGATTGATCACTCAATTTATCAGAGCTTGGGATACTTCTCCGGAATTTACACCAGTTTACTATCTGACCAAAAATCCCTTGACTTGTTTTAGATTTATTAGCATAAACCTCATAACTTGTCGCAGTTTCGTTGTCCTTATCTGATTCATTATAGGATGAAGAAGATGAAGCAGGAGGTGCTTGATCAACAACCAGACTCGTTGATCCCACAGACTTTTCTTTATCTTTTCTTTGTCTAGAGTTACGAACAGAAGTACACTGTTTCACTGGGGTGTCATCGTCTTCCTTCTCAGTGACAATACCAGAAGTGTAATGTTTTTCCTGACTGTCATGACTTCTAGTCCCTGAAACATTATCACTACAGCCAAACCATGTTCTCCAAATCCTCTTAAAATAACCCACCTCAGATGCAGAATCTTGTGCAACCATCGAAGGAAAATGAGGCTCAGTGTCTAAATTTTTAGCCACTTCGACAAACTTCTCATCAATGGGAACTGAAGCCTTCACATTATCAAGGGAAGGAGTGGACAGTGACTTCTCATCAAGCAGAGAAAGATGTGGTTTTGCTGAAGACTTCACATTCTCAGGGGAAGGAGCCAATAGTGACTTCCCATCCAACTTAGGTGAAAAGGGCTGTTGCAATTCTACAGGGTCTTCCAGATTTGGCTCATGGGATATAGGTGATGAAAACTTTCTATTTGTACTTATATTAATAGATTTGTCCTCATAATCTAACTATGAAGCTAAACTGAGATCCCAGCCTCCATTATCACTACTGGACTCTGTAGACATACCTACATTGGACTGACATGGTTCAGATGATTTTGTGCTTCCACCATGTACAGGAAAGTTTCCATCACCTAGTGATTGGATCTTTAAAATATGTGGAATTGACAGGAAAACTTTTTATACCCATAGAAGTCTCTATCTAAACTCATATTACATTTTCCAAGCTCCATGCGAAGGTCTGTAATGGAGACCGATTGGACGGTCCAAACCTATTGAACCTGGATATCGCCTAATAGGCGTAATATCCGTTCGATAGTCAAACGGTATCCAATTGCTAATATGAGCATATCGTCGTGCTCGGGGCGACATAAAGAATGTTTTGGAACTCAATGAACTGCCACATAGTGGCCCACGCGTAGCCACCCGCCACCAGCTATCCGTAGTGGAGGGTGCCTAGAGAAATTCCGGTGATCAGAAAAACTCCAAATCGCCGGCCAATAGCTATACCATTAGATCAAGCATGACTAGGGAAGCATTTTTCATAACTACGCCGACCTCCAATTTGGCCGAGAAGTGGCCGGAAAAACATTAAACCGCTGGCTCGAATTCTAGGTTTTTTATCGAATGCTCAAACTCCAAAATTAACCAAATCTACGTATACCATCAGCAATAACATGTTGAGAGAATAAAATTTCATACCTTGATAGATGGAATTGGCTGAAGAAATGGCCTGAAACACTTTGGAAAACTCGTTTCATACTCTCCTAGTGCTGCCGTGGAGGGTTTCCGCGGCTGGGCTCCAACCCAGATAGGTTTGCCTTCCTTGGCTGGTCATTTTCCGACCGGTCCCACCTTTAGCCGTCACCAGACGGGGCCGTTCTCCCCAGCCGCCGTAGATTGTGTTTTGCGCAGAGAGAGAGAGAGAGAGTGTCGCAAGAAGAGAAGAAAGTTGTGAGGAGGGTGATGCGCCAGTGAGCGTAAAATCGGGTTTTCAATGCTTTTTAACAAATTTGAAATTCCCATTATGCCCTTTTAGTTTTCAGAGTTTTTCTCCTTCGTTACAACTTGGAATTGAGCGTGACTCCTGTCTACGAACTTGTATCGATGAGCCCGACGCAATGGTACAGTTCAATTCCCCAAATTCCTTTCCGAATAAAAAATCAACTCTATCCCACTAAGAAACCCTAAGGGCAAAATTTTCATTTACTTAATTAATTTAAGAATTAATTAAATCTTTTTGGGAGTGGGATGTTACAGTGATGATCTTAATGATGATGATGATGATGTTATAGCCTTTCTTGGGGATCGAGGGCCAAGCATTAAATTATCTGAGCGGGCTATGGATCGTTTTTGCAAACCATGGTAGAATGCCTTGATTATTAAGCTATTGGGTCGCTCTCATACATATAATTATCTCCATGCTCCGCTACAACAAAAATGGAGTTTGAAGGGAGGTTGGAAATTGGTGGACCTAGTCAGCGATTATTTTGTGGTTAAATTCAACTTGGAGGAGGATTTGAATTTTGTTTTGACTGGTGGTCATGTTGACCACGCAAATCTCATGGCCTTTTTGCCGGGTCGAGTGGATCTGCGTCAACACGGGTCGTCCTTCTTTGGTTGGGGAGTGCGATTGCGCGGGCGTGCCAGCACGGTCTACCGTGCATGCGAGAGTAATTTGAGTGGATGAGTGGGTTGGAGTGCGCTCGATTGATTCTGACTTCTAATCAGGGGATTGTGGCCGAGAGAGGAACTGATCTCGGCCATTGGGTTCACAGCCTGAACTACAAGGCCGTTAGTGGTGTCGATGGTGGTGGAAACAACTGGTGGTTTAGGGTGGTGCTCCAGCGCTCCGCCAGATGGCAAAGGCTGTATGATATATGGGATGAACGAAAAAGTAACCAAGGGTGGTGCTCCGGCGCCTCGAAAGATAGAGGGTCGTGTGATATATTGATGAATGGATTTGTTTACAATCTGCCACTACTCCTAAGAAAGCAAATGAACATATTGAAATTGTGTTACAAGAATGTAAATGACAGAAAATAAATAAGTTGCTCCGTGAGAGGCTTGTGTTTGGTGTTGAACCCTTTGAATGTATTCTGAGCTTAGTATTTATAGGAAGAGCCAGCTGATGGAGGTGGGCCCAACACCCTCGTGAGATGTGACTAACTTAGCAGTAGTGGGTGGGTGGCGGCCGAGGAGCATGGTGGTGTGACTACCGTGAAGTTCAGTTCCTCCTACCATAGTAGCTGGGCCGGACTTCACGCTTAGAGAAGCATTTAATTCCTTGATTTTTGGTAGGTAAGGGGGAAATTAATTCCCCGATCTTCGGTGGGTAGAGGAGCATTTAATTTTCAAGATTTGAGAGGTATAATCTCACCAAATTGACCTCACCCATACTGCGATTTGATTGACTGATGCGACCCCTACTCCCTCTCTCCACGTGCTTTTTGAAAATCTTCTAATTGGGACAGTTGTGATTGCGTCATACCCCATTACTCATTAATGAGCCGCGGGGGCCACTTTTAAGCAAGTGGTGAATTGACGTTCCCTCGACCTGGGTGAATGATAAAGGTTCGGCCAATCCCCTCGGTCAAGGTTTTGCCGTGGTCGTGAGCATTCTTCCTTCCTTGACCTTTTCGCTCGCTCGGCTTTTGCTCTTAACAACTAAACACAAGTCCCAAGAAATGAAGTGCCTTTGGCCGTGGATTTCTTTATTTAGTCGGCCAATATAGGCCGAGATTTTTATGCATAAATAGGTCCTTGGATAATTGTTGGACAGTACCTTGTAATGCAGAAGTGGAGACCTAGATTTTTACTATTGTTGGAAAATCTTCTGGATTTATGCTATTCAATTGGAATGCTTTGATGTGTGGTCGCTGAAACGCATTGGGAACCTCTTGGGGAAGCTGCTGAAAATTGATGGTCTTACCACCTCTCAAAATCGTGGTAAATTTGCTCACCTATGTGTGGAGTTGGATTTAACTAGGCCTTTGGATGCATTTGTTCTGATTAATGATAATTGGTATAACATAGAGTACGAGGGCTTACCTGACATATGTTATCTTTGTGGAAAATATGGACATAAACGAGAGAACTATGAGCTCAAGTCTCAAAGTGCTGTTGGAACATCTGGAGTAAATTCAGATAATGTCACGACCCGACCTCCTTAGCAAGATATTGTTTGCCTTTGGCCTCCTCCCTTACAGTTTTGTTTCTGGGAACTCACCAGCAACTTCCCAGTGGGTCACCCATCCTGGGATTGTTCTAGCCCAAACTCACTTAACTTTGGAGTTCCCATGGAATCTAAAGTTAGTGAGCTCCCAAAAGGCCTCTTGCTAGGAAGGGAAGTGCCCACACATATAAGGCACTTCACATTTCCTTCCCCGAGCGATGTGGGATTGCTCACCGTTCTTGCTTCCCCAAGACACGGGTCTTACAATCCACCCCCTTGGGGCCCAGCGTCCTCGCTAGCACACTTCCGGTCGGGGTCCAGCTCTGATACCATTATGTCACGACCCGACTCCCCTAGCAAGATATTGTCCGCTTTGGGCTTCCCCCATCATGGTTTTGTTTCTGGGAACTCATGAGCAACTTCTCAGTGGGTCACCCATCCTGGGATTGCTCTAGCCCAAACTTGATTAACTTTGGAGTTCCCATGCAATCTGAAGCCAGTGAGCTCCCAAAAGGCCTCTTGCTAGGAAGAGAAGTGCCCACACATATAAGGCACTTCACCTTTCCCTCCCTAAGCGATGTGGGATTGCTCACCGTTCTTGCTTCCCCAAGACACGGGTCTTACAGATAATGACAAGTCGGAACATATGAGCTCAGATGCTGCTGTGCAACCCATGGAAGGCAATATTGCAAAGGATGGTCTGAGGTGGCCTTGGATGAACGTACCTTCGAGACGGAAGCCTAAACTTGTTGGTAGAGATTTGAGTTGGAACGTTGTGGGAGTGAATGATAAAGGGTCTCGATTTAATGCCTTAGCTCAAGTCAATGAGGAGTTGGGGAATAATGCAGCAGATTTCGGGCTCAGTAATATTCAGATCAATAGTAGACAAGCCAATCATGTTCATGAGTCAGTGGAGTTGGGCCCCAAGGTCTGGACTAAGTCTAAATCCACTAAATCAGTGGAGAGAAATGCTTGGAATAATATTTCTAATCTTAATATGAAAGTGCCTTCTCGAGATGCTAGCAATTCAAGGAAATCTATCTTAGTTTTAAAGTATACCATTGGTTCTTCAAAGGGAAAGGGGAAGATTATACTAAGTGGAAAAACAATTGGGGCTACTAACTCCGTCCCAATGCAAATGAATAATTGGGTGAATGGTCAAGATCTAAAATATCACAAAGGGGTGTACATCTTTGGCCATCAACCCCCTGATATTCCTGAATCTGATGGTACCAAGGATGATCACTATGAGCTCGAGGGAGAGAACGATGAGTTAACTATTTCTGCTCCTGCTAATCTGGCTATGAATGAGAGCATGGACCTATCTGAAGGTCATGACAATTCCTCTATTGGAACAGGGACTGGCAATACCTCCACCATTATTGGAGGCATGACTCTAGGGCTTTAAGGGTTTAGGCCTTGGGTTTCGCTATAATTCTACAAGAATTTATGAATATTGTTTGTTGGAATGTGAGAGGTAATGTGTGTGCCAGTTTCAAGTCTAATATTGATAATCTAATTCGTACTCATCATATGGATATCCTTTTCATTTGTGAGCCTCGTATTAGTGGTGAGAAAGATCTGTCTATTGTCAAAAAAATTAGGTTTTTCTAATTTTGAGATTGTTGATGCTGTGGGTTTTTCTGGTGGTATGTGGATGTTGTGGGATGAGAATAAGGTTAAAGTGGAGATTGTAGGGACTTCTGATCAGTCTATCTCTGCTTGTGTTTGTCAACCAGGGCAAGCCCCTTGGGTTTTCACTGCAGTCTATGCGAGTCCCTATGGAAGTATGAGGGCTCAGTTGTGGGATTATCTGAGTTTTGTGGCTGGAAGCCACAACTTACCTTGGCTATTGGCTGGGGATTTCAATGAAATGCTAAGTATTAAGGATAAGTTCAGAGGTGTTTCTACTTTGAAGGTCCGAGGTTTTAAAAATTGGTTTGATGGTAATGATATGGTGGACTTAGGATTCTCTGGCCCTAAGTTTACTTGGACCAACCAATGAGTTTTTGAAAGACTGGATAGAGCAATTTGTAATCTTAGTTGGAGAAGAATGTTCAGTGAGGCTCATGTGAGACATCTACCTAGAACAAAATCTGATCATTCTCCAATTAAGATTTATCTCAACTCTTTGTTAGCAGTTGACCTTCTTAAGAGGCCTTTTCGCTTTGAGGCCATGTGGTTACAACATGCTTTATTCCCTGAGTTGGTGGCTAAGGTTTGGGGGAGTTCTACTGGTTCTGCTCTGGATAAAAAATATAGGCTGGTAGAGCCTCTTCAACAATGGAATTCTACTATTTTTGGCCATTTGAAGCAAAGGAAGGTTAGATTGTTGGCTAGACTTGAAGGTATTCAAAAAGCTCTCTGTCAAGGACCTAATATTTTTCTCAGTAAGCTTGAGTTGTCTCTTATTGAATAATTCAATACTCTTCTTTATCAAGAGGCATTATTTTGGAGACAAAAGTTTAGGCTGGGGTGGCTCCAAGAAGGTGATAGAAATACAAAAAAATTTCACCTCACTACTGTGATCCGAAGAAGAATGAATAGAATTGAAAGACTTAAAAAGGATAATGGTGCGTGGGTTGAGGAGTCTGAAGGTATAAAAGCTCTGGCGGTTGAGTATTTCATGAACCTTTTTTCCAATGCCTATGCAAGTCCTTTTCGTAACTCTTTGCCTCAGCTCTTTCCTAGCATCTCTGCTGCCTATATAGTCTCTCTTAGTAATCATGTTGAACTAGAGGAAGTGAAGGAAAGTGTCATTTAGATTGGTGGTTTGAAGTCTCCCGGAATAGATGGCTTTCCTGCATGTTTCTACCAGACTCAGTGGACGCACTGTGGTAATGATATTTTTAGTTTGGTGTTGTTTGCTTTCCATAATTGCATAGTACTAGACAAACTCTATAACACTTTAATTACCCTTATTCCTAAAGTGGAGAATCCTCATAGTATGTTGCAGTTTAGGCCCATTAGCCTATGTTCCACACTTTATAAAGTTATCTCTAAAGTCATTGTTGCTCGACTGAGACCTATTTTATCTAGCCTCATCAGTCCCAACCAAGTTAGTTTTGTCCCAGGTAGACATATCACCGATAATATTCTAATTGCTCAAGAGGTTATGCATAAATTCAAAATTTCAAAAGGCAAAAAAGGTTTCATTGCTTGGAAAGTCGATCTGTCAAAGGCTTATGATAGGCTCAATTGGGACTTCATTAAGCAAGTACTTGGTGAGTTGGGGTTACCTCACATGCTTCATGAATTGGTAATGAGCTCTATCAAGTCTGTCCACTATCAGATTTGTATTATTGGGGAGCTCACTTTTGCACCAAAGAATGGTATAAGGCAAGGGGATCCTCTTTCACCCTACTTGTTTGTACTGTGTATTGAGAAACTATCCAACATTGTATTTGATATTGTTAACAGGGGTGTATGGAAGCCTGTGAAATCTTCTCAATCTCGGCCAGTTGTTCCCCATATCTTTTTTGCTGACGACCTTGTGCTTTTTGCTGAAGCTAGCCCCTAACAAGCCAAGACCATGAAAGATTGTTTGGAGGTTTTTTGCCAGGCATCGGGACAAGATATTAACTTTGATAAATCTGCTATTTTATGCTCTCCTAATATGTGCAAGGAGACTGCTTAGTAAATCAGAAATATTCGTGGTTCCCCTTTGACTGATAATCTGGGCAAATATCTGGGCATGCCTTTGTTACACTCTAGGCCTAATGAAGCTACTTTTAATGGGCTTCTTGACAAAGTACACAGAAGACTTGCTGGATGGAAAGGGTCTAGCTGGGCGAGCCACTCTTATTAAGGCGGTTACTGATTGTATCCCAATTTGTACTATGCAAATGACTAAATTTCTTGCAAGTGTTTGTGAGGAGCTTGATAATCTTAATCGTAACTTCTTCTGGGGAGGCAGTGAAAAGAAAAACAAAATCCATTTATGCCAATGGAATTTGGCCTGTAGACCCAAGAGCAAAGGTGGTTTAGGTTTTAAGCGAACAACTCATATGAATCAGAGCTTGTTGGCCAAGATTGGGTGGAGGCTTCAAAATAAAGACAGCAGATTGTGGGATAAAATTTATGGGGCTAAGTATCTGCAAGGTAAGGACATCTTGGATCCCTCACTGATTTCAAGGCATGACTCTTCTTCTACATAGAGAGGTATCCTCCATATTGCTGATCTGTTAGTGAAGGGTATGGGGTGGAGAATTGGCAATGGAGATCAATTGAAGTTTTGGTAAGATAAATGGTTGAATGATGAGCCTTTGCCAAAGCACCATGGTAATGCTTCTGTCTCTGATTTGAATTGTCATGTATCTCACTTCTTTAAGGGAGGCTGGTGGGATATTGACAAACTCAAAATGGTGCTTGCTGAAGAGGTTGTGCAGCAAATTATTAGTATTCTTGTTGATTTTTTTGGCACTACTCCATACGCTCAGATATGGAATCCTACTGCTAATGGGGTCTTCTTAGTGAAGTCTGCTTATAGTCTATTTTTTAAACCATCTGAGTGTCCTGAGAGTACTGGGAGGTTCTTATGGGATATCAATATTCCTCTCAAGTTGTGGATTTTTTTCTGGCTTGTATTTCAAGGTAAAATTCTTTCTAATGAGCAACGAGCCAAAAGGCAACCAACTGTTGATCCTTCCTGCAATTTGTGTGGTTGCCCTATTGAATCTGTCCTGCATATCCTACGTGAATGTGAGAAGGCTAAAAGTGTTTGGAGCTTATTTCTTCCAAACAATATGAGTTCGCAATTTTTTCAATTGGATTTTCTGCCTTGGTTGTGGGTTAATTTGTTAACTAAGTCTCATTGGCAATCTGGAATTTCGTGGAAATGGCGCAATAAGAGAGTGTTTGGTTAAGAAGAGGATTTGGCTTTTGATATCAGAAAGATTATTTTTACTGCTACTCATGAATGGTTGAAGGCTAGTTTTCCTGCTTGTACGCCAATTAACACAACTCAAATTTTTCTTATTTGGGATCCTCCTGATACTGGTGCGTCTGGAGCCATTGGTGCTGGGGGAGTAATCCGCGATGATAGAGGGAAGTGGATTGGTGGTTTTGTGTCCAATCTAGGGAGCGGTGACATCCTAGCAGCTAAAATATGAGGGTTATTCTTTGGTTTGAAACTTGCTATCCAAAAGGGCATCTCGAATTTGCGTATTGAAATGGACTCTGCGACTGCAATCCTACTTCTCTAAATTCCATTCAAGCCAAATTCATGGTTTGGTGGTGGCATGCCCCACACTCAATTAAAGAAGGACCAGAAACTCCTTCAATCGTCCATCGAGCGTGCCAAATTATGTTTCCCTCTTTTCGGCCGGGTAGGCCGATTGGAGGAGTTTTTGGTCCTTTTTTAATTGAGTGCGAGGCGTGCCACCACCAAGCCACGAATTTGGCTTGAATGGAATGTGAGTGGATGATGCATCCGAAATCTGACTTTAATCAAACGATTGTTCAGCCGAGCAAGGAACCTCCTCACGGCCTAGGTTCTTTCACTACCTCGGGGTCAAGGCTTTATGTGAGCAACCAAATGAAGTGGAGTGGCTAGTAATGAAGATTGAAGGTGAAATGTAATGAAATGAAGAACATGTGCGTGAACTAAAGGTGCTTGAATTTAAATGTAATTGAAAAGACAAGTGCGAACATCAAGTTGACATAATTTTCATATTTGAATTGTAACATATGAGAAAATCCTCCTAAGGATTCTTACTAGGAAAGTAACCACACCATGTATTTCACCTGCTAAGGAAAATTAGCCATTATAATTGGTTATAATCATGGCAAGATATTTTTTGGGCAATCGACCTCCTTTTGGTTCAAATAAGAATGTAAACCCATCTTTCTTTTCTTCTCCTCACGGTTCAAGATAAAAACGTGCAATACCCATATTTTAATCATTAATTGGCTAGGGCAAAATGAGATTTCCTCTTCCCATTTGTTCACGTCAATATCTTGGAGATTCTTATACTTTGTCATTAATTGGCATTACCAAAAACTAGGAAATATGTCAATGACATTAACAATAATGGTTCTTTTCATCTAGACTCCTTGACAAGCACAGACTACAGCTGCCACAAACTCAGCTTTTGTGGTTGATAAAGTCACAATAGGCTGCTTTTTTGAACACCATGAAATAGCACTTGAACTCATTAAAAACACGTAACCAGATGTACTCTTCCTGTCTTCCATATCTCTGGCATAGTCACTATCTGTAAACGCCAACAAC